>WOXC01004198.1:1030000-1051553 GCA_011680675.1 Gymnobelideus leadbeateri | reverse complement strand
AAGTAACTTACTAAAACAGTAACTACAATTACTAAGAGTTTAGCAAATAAATATTAATAAACTTGGTATTTGTTCAGATTAAGAAGCAACAATATCCAAGTATATAGTATTTTCTGGGGAGAGAAAGAATCTGTTAAATCAAGATCTATATGTAGAGTTCCCAAGTACAAACAACAGAAAATATGTATCTCTTTTTTCAAATATAAAACATTCTCTAAATAATTAGATATATAGGAGGAGCAAAATAATTTTGCATATGTTGGAAGACTGCCTTCAATTAGAATTCTCCAAGGAATAATGTTTCATATTTAAATAAAACATTTTCTATAAGTTCCACTGATCAGTAAAATAAAGCTTCAGTCAGGTCCATACATACTTGGAAAAGAACATAAGGATATAGAAAGAATAAATTTAAATTATTTAATGAATTTGAATACAATCTTACAGCTACCTTTAAAAAGTCTATCATCCACAAACATGGTTTGTTTGATTTTTACTTTCTAAGTTCCCACACATGCTTCACCTGGTCATACAGTAAGAAGTAAGACTTGGTGGCTTGAAGAAGTTGATCAACAATATAATGGGGCAGCTAAGTGGCTTCATGGATGGAGCACTGAACTGGAGTCAAGAAAGATCTGAGTTCAAATCCAGTCTCAGACACTTCCTACCTATGTGATTCTGGGTAAGTCCATCAATAGGTGTTGGCTTTAGTTTTCACAACTATAAAAATGAGGACAATAGCCCAACATCAATGGGATGTTGTGAAAATCAAATAAGGCAACATTTGTAAAGCACTTAGTATATTACCTGGCACATACCGGGTGTTTAATAAATGATTGTTCCCTTCCCTATCCAAGTTCCAGGTAATTTAAAAATGCTTTTCAGGGCAGGCAGGTGGCAAGGTGGATAAAGCCCTGGTCCTGGGGTCAAGAGAACTTAAATTCAGATCTCACCTCAGACACATACTAGCTGTGTGATGCTGGGCAAGTCACTTAACTCCAACTGCCTTTAAAAATACTTTAAAAAATTCTTACATTTTTTTTATCTCCAAATTACTTCCTTTAGGTCCTGAATTAAAAGTCTTTTGCTCATCTGTAGAATTGATTCAATACATCCATAGAAGTTAAAATGAATACCTAATTCCAAAGACAGTCAATGCAATGTGTTGGACAAAGCTAATCCGGAGTCAGGAAGTCCTGGGTTCAGGCTCTGCTTCTGTTCCATACTGGTTATAGTAGCCTGATTAAGTCATTTAACCTTTCCATTCCCCAAACAACTCTTTCAGACTAAAATTTCAGAGCAGCTGTTAATCTGCATTGATAAAGAAAGTTCCTCTCTAGAAAACTCTCTTCTCTGATGAAATAATAGGTGTTAAAAAAAAGCATATCAAAGATTGAAATAATCAAATACAGTTTCATACAATACCCCAGAATACATATATATACTTGTATAACTTTCCTAACTTAATCATATATATATGCTTATATATATATATATAACTATGTATATATAGTATATAGTTGATTCTAGTATACTATCACTTGAAATTTGATATCAAAATTTCACTTTCCAATGCATTATTTTTAAATGCAAAAAGATAATGGATGAAGGATATTATAACATCCACAAAGAATTTAGATTTCCCCCAAATCTCAAAATTAGAAAGTTGGGAGAATCTGTAGATTCTTATGGAAAGGATATTGAATTTGGCATCAGGATCCCTTGGTTTAAATACTGCTTCTGATACAAACTAGCTTTTTGCCTGGCACACAGTAGGGCACTTAATAAATACTTGTTCACTGATTGATTGTGACCACAAGTAAAGTACTGAACTTTCAGAATTTTCGTTCCAATTTCCTATCCTGTAAAATGGGAGCAATAAAGCTTTCACAAGCTCACTTAGAGGAGTGTTGTGTGAAAACACAGGAAACCTTCAAGTGCTACATAATTTGAGTTTTCCCAATAGAATATAAGCTCCCTGAGGGAGCAGTCCATGTTTTTTTTTGTCTTTGTATCTACAGTTCCTACCATAATTTCAAGCTCATGCTATGTGCTTAACAAATGTTTTGTTGAATTGAATTTGTTGATTTTCTAACACTAAGAGATATATTACTATAGAAACCTATATTGGTTCATAATTTGTCCCATGCAACAATTACTGAAATTATATAGATTGGGGAGGCTAGGTGGCATAGTGAGTAAGAGCACCACCCATGGAGTGGGGAAGACCCGGGATTGGTTCCGGCCTCAGACTTAACACCCACACAGAAATGTCTGGCCATGTAACCTTGAGCAAGTTACTTAACCCCAGTTGCTTTAAAAAAAAAAAAAAAAGAAAGACATTATATAGATTGTATGGGATATAGTAGAAAGGAGATTGGAGTAGGAGACAAAGGACCTATACTTGAATCCTGGCTCTTCTATTTACCACTTGTATGGCATCTTCCTTCACCTCTCTGAGACTCAGTTTCATCATCTGTGAGGTACAGGGTTATAAACAAATACTTTAGATATTTAATAAATTAAATTATAAATAATAAAAATAAGTGATTTCTAAGGTGCTTTCTAACTTTAAAACCTATCATTCTTTTAAGCATTTGGTTGACTACAAGGGTCCTAAACCAACTAGTACCACCCATCCTGGGCCATCTCTAGTCTTCCTGATGAATTTCTGGTCACTGGACCCAGATGGTTCTGGAGAAGAAAGTGAGGCCGGTGACCTTGCACAGCCCTCCCTCACTCAAATCCAAATCAGCTGCAAGTCATGTCATCATCTCTCTGATGTCATGGTCCTCTTTGAAAATGAGGGACAATCACATTCACTTAAATCTATTCATTTGTAAGCTGAAGTTGGTTTTTGTTTTTATTTTTTTTCTTGGAAACTGAATTTCCTATCATTTTTAGTAAATCATTCAAATCAGGTTAATTGTAGGAGACTCTTAAGATAAAATAAGCTCTGATGTGTTTCCTAATAACAAATATTCTATCCACCTTATGAACCAGTCGTTCCTTTCAGGGAACCACAGAGAACTGGACATTTGAGAATACAGACAACATTATCACTAGTCAACATAAAGTAGTATAGAGTGAAAATTTGGGGCTAATTCTTTACTTGTGCTGGTTCACTGTAAAATTTTAGCATGTTACTTGAGTGACTTTCCTTTTAAAAAAAAAGTAATACTTTACTCACTTGCAGTTGTAAAGTGATTATCATAATAAGGAGACATCTGTTAAAAAGAAAAAGGACACGACAGGGATTCTGATATTGAAGCAGTTACAAGGGAAGATGGGAAATTCTGGTACTCAACACATACCATAAAATCATCCCATTTGTGGGATACAATTCAATTCAACATGCATCTATTAAGTAGGGCACAGGGAAGAAAAGGAGGGAAAGGTAGGAGGAGTGAGCAAGGGAGAAAGGAGGAAGAAGAAGAGGAGAGGAAAGAGAAGAAGAGAAGGAAGAAGAGAAGATTATGATGATGATGGGGGTTTGGGGAGGAGAGATGACAACATGAATAGTAGTAAATACAAGATAATTTCAAGAGGAGGACAGTGCCAACCCTTGGGAGGATCAAGGAAGGCCTGGTATAGGAAGTGGAACCTGAACTGGCCTTTGAAGAATGCTAGGGAGTTTAAGTTAACTAAAAGTTACACACTATCAGTTTCCTAGTTATTCGCCACTATTTTCTACAACTTTCAACTTGATCTGCTTTTGTGCTTTTAAACTACAGAAAGCAGTTCTGATCTCATCCAGAAGCTGGCAGGCAACGCATTTAGCTTTCAGTTGACTGAGGTTTGTTATGTTAAACAAGAAATTCCCATTTTAAAAAAATCACTGATTCTTGCAGATTTACATTTTTTAATCCTTGATTCCATTAAATACTATATAATAGGACTGAAAGGCTGGGGGTTGAGATTCTAATTTCAATTTTTCCACTGTAGTTAGCTGTGTGATGTTAGGCAATTCAATTTGATTCAATACAATTCAACTCTTTAAAATGCCTACTGTGTACTTGTACTACCATTGGTATCATTGTACTACCCACTGGGGGATATAAAGATACAAAAATACAATGGTTTTCCTTGTTCACAAGGAAATCATTTAAACTCTATGATCCTCAGTTCTTAACCACATCAACAGAATCTACAACCAAAAGCCTCAAATCAAAGCAACAGGTGAAATACAGGCAGATTCCCACCCAGATTAAAATGTATTTGGGAAATGTTTAACAAAATGATTTGAACTGAACTAAAATGAATATGACATAGATTTTGTCAATTTATGGTTTTCTAAGTCAAAATGCAACCCACAGAGCTTCCTTTGTATTTGAGTATGACATCACTGGATTAAACTATATTTATTATCTCCAAGTCTCTTCCTGTTCTAAAGCTGTGTATCTAAAATTTTAAACATACTCTTAAATTGCCCCCTTTTAATAGAAATGCTCTTAACTCCATACATTTCTAACCAAACTTCATTTGAGAAATACTGGTCACTTTTAACATACTTCTGAAACTTTAAAATTTTCACAATGTGAAAAAAATTTCTAGGGATGGGAGATTAGGTATTTATTTCCTTTTCCTTTTTTCATCATAAAGTCATCAAAGGCAATTTAAAACTTCCTATCTTTACAAGGGTCCTGCAAAGCACATTGATACTTTACATTTCAAATATTTGCTCTTTAGACTATGATTATTAAAGTACTACATAGTTTAAAATATATAACTGAAAGAGTAACCAGAACAACTGCGAATACCTGAATGAATATCAGTTGCCATATCAGGTAGGTTCAAGTAGGTTAACCTTTGATTAATCAAAACAACCCCATCACAAACAAGATCATGGCTGCCATACATGTTGTTCTAAGTTTTAAAAATGTTTAAAGACTAACACATGGTGGAAAACATTTAATAAGCATAACCATGTGTCTCCTACTACTAATCTGGAAATAACTGGATCCTTTCTGCATGCTCTAAGGCACCAAACACACTGTAGGCTCTCAAGAAATATTCAAAACTTTCTAGATACTGCTGGAGTCAGACATACTTTTTTGAATATCGCAACAGAAAACCTTACAACATTGAAAGTTAGGAAGCTAAAAAATAGCAGAGGCAGCAGAGCCTATTGAAAGAAGGCTGGCCCTGGAGTTAGAAAAACCTGGGTTCAAGTTCTACTATGTGAACATTCGGTGAATCATCTGACCTATGCGAGTGGGCTCCTGTGTGTGTGTGTGTGTATGTGTGTGTGTGTGTGTGTGTTCGAGTGTGTAGCGTGCCTGAGCTCGAGTTCACCTATGCATATACATAAACCAAAGACTTTCCTAGAGAACAGAATAAAAATGGTTGTCATTATAGAAATATATATCATTACTATCTACATGTAACATTAAAAATTTATACCCCAATTTAGAAGCATGATTCTTGGAAAGATCATGGCTCTGCTAGTTATCCCCTCCATGACCATGGTCAAGTCACTTCTTCCCTCTTACCCTTAATTTCTTCATCTGTAAAATAAGAGAATGGGGCTAGATAACATCTGAGGTCCCATAAAGCTGTACGTCCTGTGACCTTAATGTACTTGACACAATATACATTTAGCTGGCATTTTCTATTTTGCTATACTAAGTTGACAGAAGAAAAATATGTGGCTTCATCAGCCTGGTATTTTCCTGATTCACCTTGCCATCTTTTTAAAGGTCCCTAATGTTACAAAATGATGACTTTTTAAAAATTTACAAAATACTGGTTATTTGCAATAAATAGAAAATTAATTAAAATTGATGTGTTAACATTGAATATCTTGCGAAAGCTACATAATTCACACACTTCTCTATATATTCTTGTAGAAACAAGATGCATATGGACCCACAAACAAAACTTTTAGATCAAATTATTTTATTGGTCACAAGAGAAGAAATTAAAAGTGGCTGGTCAACAGCAAAGTAGTTTAGTTACTATGCTTAACTAAAAGTTGAGAGTAGTGTTAAATTCTGTCTTTCAAAAATTAGTTAAAAAAGTTTCCTCACAAGCTTTCCTGCTTTATCAACTCCACACAAAATCAGGATGGGTTTTAAATCTTCTTTGCATTTTAATTAAGAAAATTCTACTACAAACACTTTAGGTGATAGATTGCCATTAAATATTACTTTTACTTGAAATTGTTCATTCATAAGAGACCATTTCTCCTGAGTGGCAACCCTGCCCTTCACTCTTGAACAGTTCAGATAAATGTATTATTTATTTACAGTCTATTGTATACATTATTTATAGGGAATATGCCATAACTCTACTGAGCATATGGAATTTATCTTCATGAGATAGAGGTGCCTTCCTAAGTCAAAAGTAGCATACCATAAGTAGGTAACTTCCCTGTCAGATAAATTTCAATTTTTGATCTAACTATTAAATATTTTCAGTATAGTTCCAGATGTGTAAACTGTGTTGATTTTCCTTCTTTTCATGGTAGTCTTTAGAACAGTTTCTGTTAAATAGAATTAGGTAGTTTATTTTTTTATTATTGAGCATAATAAGAAACTAAATGAAAAATAATATAAACACAAAAAAATATTAACCCTATTTCCCCTTTCATTATGAGGGTCAAGTCTTGGATTGGAATCAGGAAGACCTTGGTTCAAGTTTTCATACTAACACATAATATCTGAGTGACTTTGGCCAAGTCGTTTGACCTCTTAGGGCCTATAGTAAATTCTCTACATTCTAAAGCGGGTAAGTTACAGTTGAACCCCTTGCAAAGTAAGTCATAGGGTAAAACTTACTTTTAAAAAATGAACTTCATTACTAAGTCTACATATAGTGGTATGTTGTCCTGCTTCATCCTATCTTAATACTTCATGAGCTGAAGTTGCATGGATGAGAGCACAAAGTGTTTCCTTGAGTCAATTTAGTGTAGTAATATAGAACACGTCTATCTGATTCAGAGCACCAAGCGCCCACTTGGAGGGCAAATATTTATTGTTGTGATTACTATGCAAAGTTGGTAATGGCCTTTATATAAACATTTTTATTATGTTCTAGAAAATTTTGAGTTTGGGGCAACTCTAAGTTCCAAAATTTCCCTTCAGTTTAGATATAGTTCTTCATTTTCCTTCTGTAAAAATATTCTACTCAAAAGGTTCAAGTGCCTTAGCAGTGAGCTGATTTATTGTTTAATATTAGTGAGGGCCCACAGTATGGGAGTTATTACATATAGTAGAGTAAATATGCCTTAGAAATGTATTTAGTTTGGAAAAAAACCATGTATTTTTAATTGGTTAGAAGTTTTCCTTGAATAAGAACAAACACCATCATTGCAGTTAATTTTAACTTGTCTATAAGGTTGTCAATGTTAATGAAGGTGTCTAGGAATTATGGAGATGTTAAGGTAAGCTGCCTTCTCAGGAGAAACAAAATCATGCTTAACCCACTTTCAGTGGGAGGAGTGTATAAAACGATAGAGATACCAAGAAATGTCTTTATCAAGTTGGCAATTTTTGTGGAAGACAAAATGTCCTCTGGTTAATTCAAGTAATTCCCATCATTGTTCTTTTAGTAGTCTATGGCTATTTCATTATGAATTCCATCTCACCAAAGATTCATAACAGCCAGGAATACACACAAGTTACAAGAGTTTCTATGAGATATGATATCAATGCAAATTTTGAATACTGAGATCTAAAACCAGAACAGTCTATCAGTGAAAAACATATTCACAAAAAACCCCAAATATTTAGAGGAAGAGTGTGAAGTAGCTGATATGGATCTTTAGCTCAAAAAACCCACAGCTTTGAGGAAAACAAATGTCATAATAGATAGGAATTTATATACAGTTGTGAAGCTCCTTCTGTAAGACAGAAGGCTCACAAACTTTGGGTCCACATTACTTATTTTTTAAGTCAGTGAGCCTTATTTTTATTATGTCAAGGACAGCCACACGTATAATTAGATAATAACCCTAGCGGCACACACATATGAAAATCCAGCCTTAAACCGACAAAATATCTCAAGTTTACTTTTCTGGTATAAGGAGCTTTGTAAAACAATGCAAAATAAATATTAAGAAACAAATTATGATGCTATCTTCCTGAAATAATTTTTACCAACAACGCACATATCTGAAGCCAATTCAAAAAAGCACCATGAATCTAACAGTGTTTTAAAGTAAAAGGAAGAACCCAGAATAACGGCAATAAATACATCAGCAAAAATAGATAAAGTGAAAATAAGGGCATAACCTCCTCTTTTTAACTAATATAATATGTCAGGGGGAAAAACTATATCCCATGAGAATTCACTTATTTCACTGCTTATGTTGTCCTAAGTAGTTGGAAGCATGAATTTTAAAAGTATCTATGGTGAAAAGTAAAGATTTACTTTTCAGTATTATTTATTTACTTTTCAGTATTATTTACTGAATCATTTTCTAGTATTATTTACTATTCAGTATGTAATACTGAATAACCAACTAGACCATAAAACTTAGGCTAATCTTATTGTATAGTGAATTTTCTATTTTGCTATTGAGCACATGTATTAAGGAGAGCAAAGTTCTTTAAATGTTTTAAAATTAAGAACACTAGCATTATGCCCTGGGATTTTATTCAGTGAATATGCATAAATCCATTAATTTAAATCGAAACTATGCCTACATGTCAAAAGAAAAATCAATTGCTCAATTGTATTTTTATAGATTATAAGTAATCTGTTTATATTCACAATGTACTTATTGTCCATTAAGTTGCATTTCATAAAATGAGATATGGAAAAGTTATATCATGGGTAATGCACATCTTTAAGATTAATAGCATGAGAAATATGACTTGTAACTGATCGCATCTATCCGAGACACAGATGGACAACAAATATATAATATGAGAAAATTTAAAGTTAGCTTGGTTTTCCAAGGGGTCAATAAATTGCCAGCTGTCAAGGTCAATTTTGATCATTTGGAGCTAAAAAGAGTTTCAAAAGATTTGTAATTTTTTTCTTTTCATTTTATCCATCACTTTTATAACTTTTCTAGGTAGAAAAAGTTATCTAGTAAAAACATTTAGAAGATAGCACTTTGAAGTTTTCATTTGCTTTAATTCTATCCATTCAAATTTATTAAATTGATTTAAATTATTTTCTAGTAACAAATATTTAAATCAGGATATTTATGCTAATCTTATGTAAGATTGTGAATGTCATTTATTAAGATGACAAGTATATCAATAAAGTGGTATATAATATGGGATATAATAATATACCAAATGTGGGAAATTGGACAAAAGTTGTATATAGGTACATTTGGTATAGGGTGGCTTTTCAAGACCATAGCAAGGATCTGGAGATCTTTCTGATCCACAGTGAGTGAAAGATGGAGTGAGAATGTCATTGTTCACAGTTTAATTCTGACTCTTATGTTTGCTTAAATTTACAAACAAATAATTTGATAGTAAAATTTCATTTGCAAGGGTAAAAGGAGGATATCAGAACTTTAACAGGATCCTAAAAGTCACATTTTTGGATTAGAGGTCAAAAGGAAGCAACGTTAAAAATTTACTAAGATTTCTTTCAGTTTTTAACAGTTATTATTGAGTTATCTCTGTCTCCTACTGAGAAAGAGTGATGGGCTCAACACAAATTAAAGCAGAGTTGTTTCACTTAGGATTTTGAAAATGTTTGCCCTAATATCTGGAAATGATCCACTGATTATAGCTTGCATTTAGCACTTTTAGGTTTACAAAGCATTAAAGTAGTGCAGGTACTACTATTACCTGTACTCTACCTCTAAGGATATTGCGTTTGAGTGGTTAAGTGACTGGCCCACAGTCACACAGGGAGTAAGTCTTTAGAGCCAGAGTTTAAACCCAAAGGCTCCTGACTCCCAGTTTGACAGGCTCACTACTTCCCCAAGCTTCCTCCCTGGTAACTGTACCACATGAATTCTATTTTATTGTCTTTATTTATAAAATAATATGTCCAACTATTTTGTCTTGAAAAGAAAAATCAAGTAAATGCACTTTTACATTTTGAGAAAGTGATGAAATTTTTAAAGCTATTTTATATTTTGTGTTCCTTCTATACAAATATGATAGCTTTCATAATGGAAAAAAAAATTGTAAGCTGAGTAAAATGCTACAGTTGCATCTAAGACTATGTAACAAAAATGACTGAGCCTGGTATCAGTTTACTATCCTTCAACTACTTCCCTGTCTGTGGAGTCAAATAATGTTGAATTATAGACCTTACAGGAAGTCCCATTTCATGTTCATTTTTGATCATTTCCCTACTAGTCCCTATAGGAATTTGGCTGTTTGCCTACTTTCCTTTAAAAGTTTCTGTACACATAATTGACTTGTGTATAATGATTAAATGATCATTTATTAAAACTTTAGTATTTTACGTTTGTTTGACATGTTTACACAGCATAAGAAAATATTGTTTTCACAATAAAAAGGCACAACATATTTCCAACACCAAGCCAACCCGCTTGGATTTATATTAGTGATTTTTTTCTTTTAAAAAATAAATATTGCACTCTTTTATAAAGAGCAGTTTGAAAGTGAGTTATCCATGTGCATCTTATTGTAAGGCAAGTTTCTTGGTATATACATACATACATACATACATACATACATACATACATATAATATGTACATATGCACTTTTTAACAAAGAGTTAAAAGTTGTAGGTCCTCCTAAAGAACCCAGGACTTAAGGCAAACTGATTTTCTACTAGTCAACTCCTTGGTAATAGCATAGCATATTTGTATTAACTTAAAAACTCAATTCTAGTATGTGAATACAGTCTTTGTTTTTTAATCGTATGGAGTCACACTGCATAATTTTCCTCCCAACACCTAGCAACAGCTGTATTTTAAATCTTTTTGGACAATGACAAACATTTTAAAAACTTAAACATGCAAGTGTTGAAAAATGAAATTATTTTTTAAAGTGTTTATTTTCAAAGTTGTGCAACTATAGGCACATTTTGGTTGCATTTTTAAAATGCTAAGTTCTAACTTGTAATCCTCCTTTCCCCTTCCCATTATACATCCTTCCCTTGTTCATTTTTTAAAATAGTCTTTAAGTCTGAGAATAATAGCAATAGTAAACAACTCTACAGGTTTCAGAATGGTAGGCAATGACTTCCTTCTGAAGGGAAAGGGAATCTGCTCTAGTGACCTATAGTCGCTGAGTTAGTTAAATCACTGAACAGTAGTTAGGGACTCTACTTGCAAAAACTTGCAATGCTATCATTGTCTTTCTTTAACTAAGGGACTTGCAGCAGGAACTACCCCTAAGAGGCCTAAGCAGGAATTAAAAGAAAAATGCTATCCCTCCCTCTCACCCCCCCAACTAGGACCTACACTTGGGGAGGGGGGGGAGAAATTTAATTGATCCTCAACCTCATGTGAATATATGTGTATTCAGAGACACATATATGTGCATATATATATGGGTGGTATATTAATATACATTTACCATTTCTCAAAAATCTGTGCATATTAAGCAGCAACACATATGGACTGGGGAGTTCAGTTCTAAATAAGCACTCTGACCCAATCATAAAGTACCAATAAAAACACACCCGGTACACAACTAACTTTCCATTCAAAAGGTACAAAGCAATAAATGGCCTAGAATGAACATCCTAATTAGCTGGTGTAGTGACAAGCAGTCAACACCTTATTATTTAATCATTAAAGGGAATCCTGCTATCATTTCCCTTTGACATATTTCAAAGAAGAATTAAGAATGGAACACATGACCCATATCAACAATCAAAACTAAACTTGGATGATACTGTTATCATGGCATTCACCAATGAAGGCCCCACAGCACACAGGGCTTGGAGCACCAGAAGCTCTAGGACGAAGATAAGCAATATGACCCTTTTCACAGCCCCATCAAACATTTACAATTTAAATAAGATGTATCCAAATGTAAGCATTTAGAAACAAACTACCTGACAAAAAGACCATTTTACTGCCTCCTGCTGCTTGTGTAACAGTCTCCTTATTGGATGAAAATAAATGGTTTTCATTTCTACTAAGTATTAGTAAATATATGGTCACCTCCTCTATTTTTTAAGCAGGTTTCCAACCCATCAAGGACATGGAGTTATTTTCTTTCCTCCTCTATTCTTCACATCCCTTTCCCCTCCCCCCCCCCAAATAAAAATAATGCACTCAAATCTTCTTCCCCTGGAAATAATGGAGGAAGGGGGGAAGAGAAGAGGCAGGGGGAGAAGGTGTTAGCATACAATTTCAGTTTCTTGTAGGAAAACATACTAATGGAAATGTGGGAATTTCAACTGAAGCAGTAATGCAACATTTCGTTGGCAGAATGCTGACCAATTTTAGTAAAATAATCTGTCTAAAAAGTCCCTTCCAACTCTAGCGTTCTCTGAGACCACATCCTCCCCTCCCCCATCCAAACGCCACCTCACAACCCAAACCCAAATCCCACCTCACGAGATCTGATCCTTATCCAGGCAGCCCTTGCTTGGTGCCTCTCGGCTCTTCAGCCCCTCTGCTGTGCGCTGCTTGGCCCCTACACTTTTCCCTCTGCCCCTCTAAGGCTATTTCCAGTACCTAACCTGCCTAAGGAAAAAGAACTTTTGGTTCGGTCCCAGGGAGGACCATTTTTTTCTCCCAAGAAAGTTGAGCAAATCAGAATTGTCATTCAACAGGCGCAAGGGACGAGAGTCAGAGGTCAGGGGCTCAATGTTCAGTCTTTAGCTTGTTCCCCTTTTTCTCCCCTCTCCTGAACACAAGCAGCGGGGACATCTCCAAGGGTGGGTTTGGCTTGGGCCTGAGCTGTTTTTCTTACCCCTTATCCTCCCGACCAATTTCTAAGGTCGAAGTGGGGTAGGGGGAAAGCAGTCGCAATCTCTGGATTCCCCTAGTAAAAGAGCTCACGGACAGAGGCCACGGGTGAATCCATCAATCCAGGGCCCAGGATCATGGCCTCTGGCGCCCGCTCCCTCGATTTCTCCCAGCTCAGTTAGCTACTTTTCTTTCAGGCTGTCTCCTTTTCGGTAGAATTGTTGCATAGCACACTTCTCTGTCCATCCCCACAAGCCTCCGTTTCCCTCTTTAGCATTTTCCTACCTCCCCCAGCCCTGACAGACACAAATCCATGGCCCCCTACCTCTTTTTCCATGCCGCAGCTCCCAATTTCTCCCTTCTCTCTTCCCCGCTTCAGGGTCCCCCAGGCCACATAGCCTACTTCTCTACCCAATCTCCCTCTCCCTGGCACCAAAGTGATCTGAGTCCCACTACCTCTGGCTACCTTCCCCTCTCCGCCCCACCCGTCGTGTAGCCGCAGAGGGCCTCAGCTAGCAATGCCTGAGCTGTAGCCGGCAGAGCCTGAAGGGTCGGCTCAAACAGCAGGTAACCGCGGTCGGGAGAGGGCGCCAAGCCTCCCTCAGCCTTGGCCCCCACAGTAGGGAAGGGACATCATCTGGAGGCGCCGCCCTACGGGACTTCTTAGCAGGGGGGCAAAGAGACTTACTCCAGGACATCATAGAGGAGCTGGCAGTGGGAAGGAGAAAATGTGGGATTACTAGTTCTAGTGGCTACTTAATCAGATAAAAGGAGCAGAAGAAAACATTACAGGGCAAAAGTGGATTTACTCCGACTTATCCCTCCGGGAAATCCTGGGGTATCAAAGCCCCATTTCCCTGCTCCCCAGCCACAGCACAGCAGTCGGGCCGAGTTGGCCGCTTCTGCACCCTCATTGGGAAGGGGAATAAAAGAAAAAGAAAGAAAGCAAAGGACAAAAAAAAAAACAAAAAACAAAAAAACCAAAAACCCACACACACAAAAAGGGGAAAAAACCCCCCTGAACTACACAGGCTCTAGAGACAGAGGGGTTAATTAGATAACGAGGCTCTGCGGCTCACATAACACCTGAAGGGGGATCTGCACAGCCTGAAGTAGGCTACAACATGGTATCAAAGAGCTTTGACCACATTCTCAGGCAAATGGAAAGTGGAGCCCTTCTCCCAAGGCTCTGTAGACAAGGGGGTCTCTCCGCATGAGGGGTACTAGAATGGGGTGATGGTGGAAGGAAAGGGATGGAAAGAAAAGTAGAAGCCCAAGATGTTAGGAGTGGTGCCCTTTAACGCTGAAAAAGGGCTCTCAGCATGCACACCCCTTCCAACACCCTTGTGCCCATGTTACTGAATGAGTTCTGAAAACTTGTAAGGAATCCGGAGCCAGTCTACAATTACAGGTGAAGTACAATTCTATCTCCTCCTCCTCTTCACACATCTCACAAAACTAGGAACAAGATAACAATCAGATTTGCTTTTGCTCCTACCAAGCCAATTCAGCTACTCTGCCCGGAGCGAGATTATTGGGGTCACACACGAGCAAACACACTCCAAATAAGATAACAGCGCCGTGATCCCAGAAATGTCACAAGTATTTCCCCAAACGCGAAAACTAAACGTTAAAACGGGACAGGGAAAACTACACCAGATACAACTTTTTAAGAAGCAAATATAATTTTTGCATTACGATCTATACAAATCACACATCGAAGGTAAACTATTAACCAAGGTACATGTGCAAATATTTTAAAGTGGGATCTAGATGAGTTTATAATATCAATTCTCTAAAGACAAAACAACAACCCACCAACAACACAAAACTGTAACTTTGCCCCTTTAGTCCTGACTTTAATAAAATAATGATTCGTTGGGAAAATGGGGTATAAATCTTCATTTTGGAGGCAATTAAAGTGTTGATTTCATTCATGCCCCTGAGCGATTCTTGTAATTTGCTCAAATAGCTTTATGTACCCAGCACTCTGGAGCTTTTAGAAACCCATTTTCTAGTTAGGCTTGTTGGATGACAATTTTTATTCAACAACAGCTATCCAAGTTTTTCTCAGCTGAATCTGCATTTTACTGCTCCCCAGTTTTAGAGTTTAATGCTGGGTATAAGACTTAGTATGAAGGTAATCTTCAACAATTCTCTTTGCTTAGAGGAAGCCGGTTTTCTTAAAACTGAGTTCCTCGCCTTTTTACACATTTTGTTGAAAGTTTTCTCACTCTTCCCTTATCATCAAAACCTGGGAATGAGTCCTGAGCTGCTCCCGCTTATAAAATCAGACCAGTCAGTTCTCCCTGGACCTTACAAAAATAATACTAGTCCAATAAGCCTGCTTATCTTTCCTAGAAAGGAGAATACTGGCTCGGTTTTAAGAGGAGAGGGGGAGGGGGAAATCTATTTAGACGATGCTAAGACTGAAGTGTAGGGTACTCTGGTAAGTAATCTATAAAATAACTCCCTGGCTGATAGTGCTCTAGATAATGGCAAACCTTCCTAGGGAAAACCCAGCCTGCTTGCCTGAGCCTTCCCTCAACAAAGGGAAGAAGGCCTCCAGAGTCAACTGATCATGACTCCTTAAGACTGTATTTACGTGCCAAATCATAAAGAAGGAATAACTTTGGATATTCTTTTATTTATTTATTTACTTAGCCGGGGGAAACAACTAAAATCCGTCCAACATGTTACAACAATTCACAACAATGAGCCACCCTGAACCCAGTTTAAGCTCATCCACTCTTCACATTTTAACTTTAATTGGCTTTTTGTAACTCCTTCTAACAATCCAGATAGAGAAAAGAGAGAGAGAGCCAACAGCTCCAAATAAAAGTCATATGCCACCAATCAAACCAAGTGGAGAAGGAAAGGAGGGGGGTGGGAAGGGAGGTGGAAAGAGAAGGAGGAAGAAGGCTGCAAAAGTCACCGCTGTCACAGAGGTAAAGCGCTCACATTTTGCTCCTAACGCAGACAATTCCAAAAGCCACTAAACCAGCGGGTCTGGAGACAACGTAGCAGCTGGAAGATGAGTGGAAGGGAGGGAGGGGGAAAAAGTCCATATTTATCTGTTTTTATAACCCCGGCCTGGTTTTATTTTTCTATTAAGTACAATAAAATGGGCGAGTTTGCAGCAGGCACTGCACAAAGCAATGTTCAGTGAGGTCTAAAAGCGTTGGGCCGAGGAAAACTGACAAGACAGGCTAATGAACCGTATAGACAGGAAGAAAATAGCCAGCATTTGCTAGATTTCAAACCTTAGCTGTCTTTTTTAGACCACCTATCTTGGATTTATTATTAATAAAACAAAATAAATAGGTTTTATTCTTTTCTTTGGAAGAAAAAAATTTTCTAAACAAAAACCAACAACCAGAGGCAACGAATGGCTGTTAATGCTTCTATTGTTATAAAGGGTAAATAAAATAAAGACAAAAATTAAAAGCGACAAGAAACAGGTCAAGTTTGCAGGCAATGCTTTTACAAGCTCATCTCGCCAGGTCGAATCCCAGAGCAAGCCTTAATGAAGCAATAATAGCCACATTATTCAAAAATTTTCATTTCGATGGAAATGTATCTAAAAGGAACTTAATCATATGCAAATAATAAAAGGAGGCGGTAGTGACCTAGTAAGCGATATGCATACAGATTTTTTTCCAGTGATGTTGAAGGCTGAAGATCGCATACCTGATCTGTTAGATTTGCTGATCTTGTTATATCTTCACTGTCTGATTTTGATCCGCCTTCTCTATCGTCTATCACCAAATCGATAGGCATTTTCCCTTTCAAACAGCTAATATACCGGTGGCAGAAATTGTCACATAATTCGTGTACCTACATTATGAAAGAAATAAAAAAATGGAAATATAATCAGGACTACATAAATGAAATTGACAAGTGCAATCCACCCCCCTTGTGAGATCCAAAGTTCCAAATAGGGAAAACACACTGCAATTGTCCTCCAGAGACCCCCAGACGCATCCAGAATTAGGAATAACTTTCTTTTCTAGCAAAATAGAGATATCCCAGAAAATTGACAGTGACAAGATGATTCACAGGCTACAACATATTCAACACCCGTGTTAAATTCATCTGCTCCTGGGGCTGTGGTCATTAGAGAGGTGACCTGAGTGGGTGACACTTAAGGTAAACTATTTAATTTCATACAGTTATTTAATCATAAGCCCTTCTCTAAGAGGATCTAAGGATAGAATTATTTTTGTTAAAGGAGTTGTGGTACTTCAGTGGGATATAAATACATCCAAAGTCCTTACAATGTATTTTATAAGGGGTTTCCATTGCTACAAAATATATTTCAGGACTTTTTTTTAAGAGTGAAATTACTTTGTTTCCAGGAACTCACAGAAACGTTCCCAAGATTTTTTAAAATGCAGGCCTAGCTATCACTAACATGTAAAAATTCACAAGAAACTCCTGTACTAGTATGTTAATGTTGGTTTGAGAGTGCATTAAGCCTTTACTGATGATATTTATAGAATAGCTAACAAAATTGCATTCTTTTGCACCCTTTCTTGGGTAAGAAGGTGGGTGAGGGCAATCAATATTCACAGATTCAAGAAATTGAGACAACTCTCAACTTTGCTTTGTCTCTGCAAAACATTTAATGAGCCTCCTTCACCATATCCCAGAATCTCACCAACCCCTCCTTCTCTGTGTCTTCCCAGTACTCAGTCTCTGACCTGACTCAGCTCTTAAAACCATCTATAAGAACCTCACTAAAACTAGACAAAAGTTCTTGCAGAAAGGAGAGGGGGAAAGAAGAGAAAGATTGGGAGAGTTAAATCTTTAAGAGGCATAACTTATACAACAGACAAGAAGCAGCATTCATAATATCAGCTGTGATGCAGAGAATTGCAACTATTTATACACAGCCAGCAAGGTATTAAGATGAACACAAGGCCAGGGTGGTTTCTGATCCCAGTTCTAGTGGCTGAAATTGTAATTAAACTGAGAAGAGAAATGGACGCTAAGATTGGTCTTGACACTAATTAGCAGAAAGAAAGACATTTATGCAAATTTACCAGAAGCCTGAACTTCAGCAATTCTGAACCTTATGTGGGGGAGGGGGGGGGGGGAGAAATTACCTTCTCTAATTCCAACAGATGAAACCTTAATACTTGTATGGCTTGGATCATCTGTAAAGATACAAAAAGTATGAGCATCCCATTTCTGGATTTCAGAATATACTACAACTGTCCCTGCTGTCGTCTAAAATCTGACTGTTCTCCCAGTAAAGAGACGTATTTTGATTTATGATAATAACACTAAAACTTAATAGCAATGACTTTGTACAATCTAGAGATTTTATTTTACTTAAAAAAAATCTAAAACAACAATAAAGCAGCATCTAAATTATGAAGATCAAAACCACTCCCCTCTCCAACTACTTTCCTCTCCCCCTACTTTCCCCCAAAGTGTCATCTATTCACGACTATGGTTTCCGGAGAAGGAGAAATGAGAAGATATTCCCAAAGCATAAAGTTTTGGCTTATTACATTTTAAAACTTTTTGCAGAACTTTACAATCTTAAGGATTGTTTGAGCCATATCTAGAGTGAATTTCTTTTGAGGGCCAGGAAAAATTGGTAAACTTTGAGTGCATACTGACAGACTCTCAGATAAATCCCAACCCTGATTAGAGTTATGCAGCTAGGCTGTCATAAAAACAAATGCTTGTCTTTGGAAGGGGCTCAGCTCTCACTAGATATCTCTGTGAGTTTATTTACCCGGAATCGCCGCACTCTATCTATCGCTAGTAATTAAAAAGATCCATGAAACAGGAACGTTTCATTGGGGGGTGGGGGCGGGGGGTTATGGTTTGGGGAGCCGGCAAATGCTTTGAAAGCTTCGGTTTCTCAGAGAAAAGCAAGCGAGTCTACTAAGGTTGGGGGAGGTGGTCAGAGTGGGGAGAAGGAAGGAGTGAGGGATGAAGGAAAGGATGTCAACTCTTACCAAGTTATCCAGTTCAGGATTAGAAGAAAATAGAGGTTTTTCTGCACGAATCTGAATACAAGTAAGAGGGGGAAAGGGGAAAACATATTTGAAAATCTGGAAGCCAAAAATGAAGGCATTTTTTTTCCCTGCTTCACTACATTGTCGGGGGCGGGGGGGTCTATTATATAATCTCCAGTGCAAAGCTTGGTCAGAGATGGTAAGTACATCACAGAAACACTTAAATGATGTATTCAATAAGCCGAAAATACCAACAGATCTAGTTCTTTACTCCTATCTAGCCACGGTCCATCTAGAGAAAGCTGCACATCTCACACAAAGTAAAAATCAGTGACATTACAATTTGCCATCACTATCACTACCACCACCATCATCATTATATTTAGAGAGCTTCCCATGTTGGCTTTTCTGGGGTGTGGGGGGAGGTGAGATGGGGTGAGAGAGAGTAGCCCGTGGAAGTGAAATCTAGATGGTTTAAAAAAATAACCACTGGCAAGGACACAGTATTTGAACATCTCTGAACAACTGAAACAAGCATAGTTTAGGATAAATTGTTGACTTGTTACTTTTTTATCTTTTTTTGTGGGGGGGTATTTTATTTTGCTGACCTGTTTGGCGAACACTGCTATGTCTTCATTGAAAGACTCTGAGGAGCAGACATCTCCGCCTGCTACCCCCGGCTCGCGGGGTGTACAAGTAGCTAATTCACATTTCTCAAAAATCAGTGCTAAGAGAGGGAACAGGGGGTGTCTGCAAGAAAATACAACAGTCACAAACAAGAACGTGGTTAGTCCTAAAAATCAGTGGAAAAGGTTCCCAAGAAAGATATCCAGTTGAGCTAGAAGCAAATCCCCACCACCCTTTTTTTCCTTCTCCCCTCCCCCACACCTCCCCGTTACTTCTCACCTACCCTTCAACCGAGAGACCTGAAGTCGAAGGCCCTGAGTCATGGACTGTATCTGAGGATCGTTTCAGCATATCTGGCCAGAGAAATTGTTAACATTTGCTAAGAATAAAACCAAAGCGGTTCCAGCAGCCATTTTGAATTAACTTTGCTACCCCCACAATCCCTCCTCCCTCCCTTCCAAATTCAGGACTTTCTGGAGGGGAAGGGGGTGGGGGTGGGGGTGTTGGAAAGGCTTGGTCAGATAGATTACTCAAATGCGGACGCGCAAATCCCAATGCATCGGTAATTTTAGTGTTCCAATGGGATTTGCTAACTTCGAAAAGCGGACCGCTCTGGCTGCTGCACCGACTCTATCCCGATTGCTCAAGTGATACACTGGATTGATTCAGTGGCATTCAGATAGCAGGAAGCTCTCTTATTTGGCTCATCCCACAGTTCTCCTCCCCTGTCCCACCTCCCCACAAAAAGAAAGTTACTTTAAATCTACTTTTAACCTTCCTTTGAGCTATGTAGTACCACACAGCTTCCCGAAGGTAAAGCAAGTGGCCCGAATTTTGCTTATTTTAGCTCATGAAAAACCCCTTTCCAATGTCCAGGAAGGTGTTTCAAGTATTTATTAGCTCTCACGGCCTGGTAAGTAATTTAACAGTCTGGTGGGGAGGGGAGTTCCAACAATAAAACTACCCCCCCGCCCCAGTTTTCTGTCCTCATTCTAAACTAATTGAAAGAAGGCTGCGAAGAGGAACACTGAAGTTTAAAACAAATCCTTCAGATTTGTGACAAGAAGATAGAGGAATAGGAGCAAAAACAGTGGATAGCGATTTATATACAAATTATGTGTGCAAAATATATTAAAATACAATAGTTTCCACACAGTAAAGAAAAAAGATCTAAATTTCAGCAGTGCACAATACACATAAATGAACTTTCAAGGAATAACATAAAGAATACAGCTCAACGCCAAATCAACTGACAGAGAACAGTGTACAAATTACAACCACCACCACCCCAATCAACCAAAGATTGCTAACCCAAAGCATCCAAATCCACTTCATTACACACTTCAAACTCAATCCCTTAATTTTCATCTTCGTACATAAGGAGTTTAAATGACTAAAACTTTAATTCTGCTTTTTAACAGTTCACCGAAAGCACCTCTCCTTCGAAACAGTGGATAAACACACATATCCAAAATATTTTTTAAAAAAATTCTGTAACCACATTTCCTTATTTTGTACAATGTTAATAGTGGCAGAGTAAATTTATGCTTGAGTAAGATTAGCAAATCGGAACAATTAGAACCTCTAAGGTTTTTAAAGATTAAAAAAAAAAAACTTTCTATCAAACACAAAGGCGCCTGGATTTATGAACCTAAATCGCACCTCTCCGGTCAAGGAAGAGCAAAAACTAGAACCAGGGTCTGAATTGAACAAACAGACCTTTGGACAACTTTTCATATACAATTAACATTATAACAGTTACAAAATAACTGTACTTGAATGAAAAATTCAGCTTTGGGTGTAGTGTGATGGGGAAAAGAGAAGAGGAGGTAAGACGGCTCCACAGAATTGCATGCAATTATAATGAAACTCGAGGTCACAAATATTTACCTACAACCTGAAGTTCAATGGCTTTATGCTTACCAACAGCTAGGAAAATCAGGGATTAATAGCATCTCATCTAGTAAACCTGATGCCAGTCGTACCTACCCATAAATGGCATCTTTATCTCTCTTTAAAGCGTCATTGACAGAGGAGCCCATGCTGGGGGCCATGGCGTTGGTGTGAGCTGTGTGCGGGTATTGATGAGAGTGCAGAGGAGGACCGTGATTCAGATGGTGAACTGGCTGCATGGAT